>JAYKKM010000233.1:515000-525000 GCA_035772405.1 Chrysogorgia sp. JL179-B06
AAATGATTATTATCACCATCACCATCCAATCATCATATAATTAACATCACCAACCAATCCTCACCATCACCAAATAATCATTAAAATCATCACCATTACCAAATGATCATTATCACCATCCAATCATCATATAATTAACATCACCATCCAATCATCACCATCGCCAAATCATCATTATCATCATCACCATCACCAAATGATCATTATCACCATTCAATAATCACCATCTTCACACCATCATTACCATCATCATATAATCATCATCACCATCAGCAATCCAATCATAACCATCAGCATCCAATCATCACCATCTTCACCATCCAATCATCACCATCACCATATAATCATTATCAACATCACCATCATATATAATCATCACTATCTTCACACCATCCAATAATCATCATATAAAACACCACTCACCAATCCATTTGTCAATGTTATTACTTGTCATTTTACATCTGGAGTCATCTTTGTGGCTGTAAATTTTAATAACATCGGAATTGTTGAGATAATTCCTTTTCAAAACAGAACACAAAACTTACGAAGAGTTTCCACTGATTGTTATATTAATCCATTCTCACCTTCGATGTGTTGAATCACAGACATAAAGAGAATGTGTGGATGGATTTAATAATATAGAACGTTCAGGTAACGTAATATTGTCAGCTAAAATAAAAACAAAGATTTTGCCAGCGTACATGTTTAAAATGAATGTGATAACTATTATGATAATCACTATTATCAGTACAATGATTACATTTTATTTTATCCTTAACCTTATCCCTCATCTCATCTTCACCCCAACATCATCCGCATCCTCATCTCCACTTCACCCTCACCTCATCCCCACCCTCACCTCATTTTCACCCTCACCTATCCTCATCCTCGCCTCATCTTCACCCTAACCTCATCTTCACTTCACCCTTATCCCCACTATTACCTCATTCTCACCTCATCTTCACCCCCATCTCAACTTCACCCTCACCTCACCTTCACCCTCCCCTCACTCTCACCTGATCTTCACTTCACCCTCATATTCACTCTCACCCTCATCCCCACTCTCACCCTCTCCATACCCTCACCTCGCCCTCTCCATACCTCACCTCATCTTCACCCTCACCTCACCTCACTCTCACCTGATCCCTCACCTCACTCGATCCCTCACCACACCTTCTCCATACCCTCACCTCACCTCACCCTCTCCATACCTCAGCTGATCTTCATCTTCATCTTCACCCTTACCTCACCTCACTCTCACCTGATCCCTCACCTCACCTTCTCCATACCCTCACCTCACCTCACCCTCTCCATGCCTCAGCTGATCTTCATCTTCACCCTCACCTCACCCTCTCCATACCTCAGCTGATCTTCACCCTCACCTCATGCCCACCTTCACATCACCCTTACCTCACATTCTTATCCTCATCTGATAATTTTCACTCTCTTGTTTTAATTTTTAATTCTCATCTTTAAATCTTCAACGTACCATCTCCATACCCTCAATTCACCCTCACCTCACCCTCACCTCACCCTCACCCTCATCAACGTCCTCACCCTCACCTAACCCTCACCTCACCCTCATCAACGTCCTCACCTTATCAACGTCCTCACCTCACCCTCACCTCACCCTCACTTCACCCTCATCAACGTCCTCACCTCACCCTCACTTCACCCTCATCAACGTCCTCACCTCACCCTCACTTCACCCTCATCAACGTCCTCACCCTCACCTCACCCTCACCTCACCCTCACTTCACCCTCATCAACGTACCATCTCCATCCAGATGACAATCAATTCGCAAAGCGTCAAAATTAATATGACCATCCGTCGCGTCATCTACCAAACGTAACACTGCTTCGTTTCCAAGAAATTCTTCAACATTCCACTCTTTCTCCGTCAAACTTTCACTATCACCGCTGGCCGTTCGTACAACAGCGCCGTCAACCAAGAGCTCAGCGCGTGCCTTCGTCGATTCCTCTGTTCCACCTGTGGTTCCACCAATCAGGAAATACAATTTAGCCGCAGCAATGAGGAACTTTGGGGATGTCAGGGTACCTGTTGGTTCGTCACCCTGCGTGTCGCCTGCGAGCAAGTTAGGTGACATACGATTTTCAGCGGTTGCTATCCAACCATGACCTTCTATAGCGGCTGATTGACTTGTCCGTACTCGGAGGTTGTCGCCGATAGTCGGCTGATTATCAAATGCAGTCCCAGTCTTCAACCAACCATCTAACGAACTCTCAAAATCAAAGAAGGGGCAAAAATCATCTAGAAATAAAGAAAAAATTTATATTCTATTATCAGTTACCCGGTTTTGAATAACGTGCTCCAGATGGACAAAGTAAAGCTTACTTAAAGTCTTCACAGGGTGGACAGGACAACCATAAATTTCAAGATCCAATGCTTGCTTTATTTTCCATGTCCTAGGAACAAGTCTAATAACTCGTGCATTGATTGGTAGAGGAATGTAAGAAGACACAAGATTCGTTCCATCTGTGTTGGCGTTGAAAACCTAAAGAAACAAAACGCTGACAAATGTTCTCGACATATATAGGGAGAGGCCATGACCTTTCCAAACTGAATATTGTGGGTTGGAAGTCGCTTTTGGCACCAACAATCGAGTTCTGTATCCCCCGTGATAAATATATTACCTTTAACAAATAATTTCCCAATGCAACCAGATGATAAATCAGACATAGTTTGACGCTACTCTGGCTTTGAACGTAACTTTAAAAGTTACTGTCCATGACCAAACGTTTCGACACTCCAATCTAGTGTCTTCATCAGGGGTGATCGTTGTAAAGCTAGGATTCCTATTTATATATAAGTGATGATGACGTTATCTATTAACAAGATGCAAATAAGCTTCTGGTAATAAACCACCGTCATCGCGATTCAATGGGGCGTGGGCGCTATTGATATGCCAAGTCTCCAGACGGATCAGAGATAATGGTGGTTTATTACCAGAAGCTTATTTGCATCTTGTTAATAGATAACGTTATCATCGGTTCTATGAGGGTATAAATAGGAATCCTAGCTTTACAACGACCACCCCTGATGAAGACACTAGATTGGAGTGTCGAAACGTTGGGTCATGGACAGTAACTTTTAAAGTTACGTTCAAAAAACTTTTTTAAGCCAGAGCAGCGTCAAACCATAGTCAATCGAGATATGGTCTGGAAACTCGGCAAACTTCAAAGCGACTATAATGAACTACGTTTTGATGTTGAACCGTACCTTACACCGTGTACATCCTTTGTTTTAGGTTTATTAATATTTAAACAACACGGTTGTGCGATTAAACCCAAACGATTCTATTGGATGATTGCTTCATTATACTAAAATACAATAGGTTCAGTGACCGTGCACCGTGCACAATTGCATAAAGACGATCAAAAAGATAGAACAAAGACTTTAGCTGAGTTTCGAGACCATATCTCGATTGACTATGGTCAAACTATGTCTGATATTACCTTTAATCTGTGATTTTCTTGGTAGCCGGACCACTCAATCAGATTTTTGCTATGGTATAAATGATAAGTACGAACAAATGCAATGAAAGGTGTATTTATCCCACGAGTAGCAATCTAAAAAACAAAAAACAAATTGGAAACAACTTCCACTTTCTCAAAGAATAAAACATTTTAACGAAAACAATACATACTTTAGTAACTTTGACCAATCTTTCAAAATCCACCTGTAAGAATTGATTTCGATCTGACCAATAAGATGCGGCTGGTAACCAGACTCCTGGGTTGGATAGAGACGCGAGATGAGCCTCGTTACCAGGAGATACGGAGGAAGCGAAATATTGATGGTCCTGAAGTGGAGCAGCCAGGCTGGAGTGTACACGTTGCTCACATGCTGGTAAAGATGAATAATAAACAACCATCACAACACGTGATACAACCATTAAAACACGTGATGTAACCATTAAAGCACGTGATACAACCATTAAAACACGTGATGTAACCATTAAAACACGTGATAGAACCATTAAAACACGTGATGTAACCATTACAACACGTGATACAACCATTAAAACACGTGATGTAACCATTAAAGCACGTGATACAACCATTAAAACACGTGATGTAACCATTAAAACACGTGATACAACCATTAAAACACGTGATGTAACCATTAAAACACGTGATGTAACCATTAAAACACGTGATGTAACTATTACAACACGTGATGTAACTATAAAAATACGTGATACCACCATTAAAACACGTAATTCAACCATTAAAACACGTAATTCAACCATTAAAACACGTGATACCACCATTACAACACGTAATTCAACCATTAAAACACGCAATGCAACCATTAAAACACGCAATGCAACCATTAAAACACGTAATGCAACCATTAAAATGCGTAATGCAACCATTAAAACACGTAATGCAACCATTAAAATGCGTAATGCAACCATTAAAACACGTAATGCAACCATTAAAACACGTAATGCAACCATTAAAACACGTAATGCAACCATTAAAACACGTGATACAACCATTAAATCACGTGACCGTTTGACTCTGTCTTAGTGAGGGTTTTGTTGGAGTAAAAGACCTGACTATTACGAAGGAGTCGATTGCATCAGACCGCCATCAACTAGAACATTATTAGTTTAATTACCTTTACTTGCCAGAAACTCAACATTCCAGCGGAGTTCTTCATGTTTAGCATTGTAGTAAGATGGTGGGCGAGCACAAGGACCCTCTTCACCATAATACCAGATATCAAGATCAGTTGAAAGCAATACAGTCTCACGACTTCCATACATAAAGTAACCATCAACATCAACCTCTATAGTCAGATCAATAAACTCATGCAAAGCAATTTCACTGAACTGCAAAAATAAAATATACAAGAAATATTAAATTAGATTTTAAGATGTAAATATTCAATCTACTCCAATTTATTTCACTTTACCTTCACTTCGCTTTCTCGTCCCCCTTTCATTTCTTCCCCTTCCCTCCATCCCATCTCTTTTCCCCTCCCTCCCACCCTCTCTCTCCCATCTATTTACCCTCCTCATATTCCTGCCTTCTCCTCTCCTTTCTCCACCCTATCCTTCACCCTCACCTCACTCTTACCTCATCTTCACCCCCACCTCACTCGATCTTCTCTTCACCCTCATCTTCACCCTCATCCCCACTCTCACCCTCTCCATACCCTCACCTCACCCTCTTCATACCCTCACCTCTCTTCCACCTCTTAGCTCCCTCCCCGGTCCTTCCCTCGTCTCCATCACCCACCCTCTCCATTTCCTCTCCCTCTTACCCCCCTCCCCCTCTTACCTCGTCTCATCTCTCTCATCTCCCCTCCCTCCCTCACTTAATTTCACTCCACTCAAACATATAATTCAACCAAACAACCATGGAGGAAGGGAGATACGAGGAAGACGGGCATGAAGATGAGACGGATGAATTACGTCACGAACCTTAAAATTGAAAGTTGTCGACGTATTATCGAAGTCTGTTGGAGCGAGACCTGTCCCTGTCATGTAGCTGTTGAATTTCAAGTAGAGAGGAAACTTGATTTTCAAGAGAGCGTCGACAGCTTTCACTTGCGAAGTAGATTCATGTTTAACTATTACGTTAAACTCAACACTATCTCTAAAAATAATAAACGAAAAATATCTAGATTTCGCCTGCGAAATAAGGCTATAGGGATAGATAAAAACGATATAGGCCATTTTTACCCAGAAATCACTGGTAAGTCCGTCTTCGTGACAGAGGTTTCAACTCTGAGGTGCGTTGGTCTTGGCACAACACCACAAGAACATTGATCAAACTGTTTGAAGAATAGACACATTAACTTTCTACTACATAATATTTTTAAGATGTACATTATAAGGATTATTAATTTCTATAATTCTAACCTGGATGTAAGATACCACCCCAAGGAAGAGGCAACGGGACAAAATACCACTAAACATCTTGACTTTCACATCCTAAACAGCTAACTGAATAAATATTAAGCAATGCGAAGAGAAAGTGCGGTGGGATTCTTTAGAACAGCTGTCGACGTACAAACACCTGGTTTCGCCCCACCTCAGAGATGTCTCCTCATTGGCTTTGCTAGCAAAAACAAACAAACCACAAAAATTAAGAGAGATTTGTTTGAAAAACATTAAGACAGAAACACCAGCAACACATAAAACAAAGACTGAAAAAGAATCTAAAAGCTCTTATTATTGCATGATTTAGTCGATTTTATTAGTACGAAATGAATACAATACAAATACAATACAAATACAATATAATACAATTTATTTAACGTGATCAAATACACTTAGCTAATTTACAGGTATTACCACGAAAATCCTAATATAAATAGAATACAAAATAGATTATAAATAAAATAGAAAGAATACATAAATATAGTAAGAAATTATAATACTTTTACAATATCCTCAAAGTCGATGTCATTTATACAATTTCTAAATACATTATAGTTCTCTGCCGATCTGGCTGAATCTGGGAGAGCGTTCCATAGCTTGGCTGCTTGATACCGCCAAGACTTTACCCCAGGTTAAAATGATCTGCCTTGATTCAAAAGAGGTATGAAATAGTGATGTATATTTAGGTGTTTGCCGTATTCTAATGAATCCAAGTATCCAACTGGTGTACTGTATTCACTTCGCACCGTATTCAAATGATTTTCACGCCGATATCTTGTGAAAGGCCAATCAGACACGGTCTCGTGAAAGTCAGTTAACACACCCAGTTGACAGGTGGTTTTATCAAATCAAACTCGAATGCACGCAGACACGAATTACGTTATCTGTGTCTGCTGTTGAAAGGTTGGCAAAATGGGAAAAATGTTGACGGAGTACAACTACGCAAATTACTTGTGCGCCGTTTTAGAAAAGAACTCTGACAAGAAGAATATCACATTGAAAACACTTATAAACCAGCCATTATATCCATTACTTGGCAATTAATTATTAAATGCAACGAACAGTATGTTCAGCTGCTAAACATACCGTGATTTAAGAGTGCCTCCGGACAGACAGGCATAGATAGGTTTAATAAGTTAAAAACATTACAACTGTAAAAGCTGAATTGTGTCAAAACTTTATAAGGTAGAAGTTAAAAATTATGGTAATTGATTTAAACATTGAATGAGAGTTACTTTTTTAGTACTTATTTCTTCGAACAGTTTGCATGTCAAAGCTTCTCTGCGATCAGCTAAAAGAATAAGGGAGCTAACTTCCGACAGACAGACGGAATTACAGACGGACGGACAGACAGACATTCAAAACGAAAGAACTTGTAACCTTTTACTTATAATCTTCTACTTGTATTCGATGGTGCGAACGTGCCATACGGATAATTTTTCCATTTATCAGCTACACCGAGGCGTGCGTCTGTCTGTCTGTCTGTCTGTCTGTCTGTCTGTCTGTCTGTCTGTCTGTAGAAGATCATTGCAAAGTTACCTTCTGAATACTAAATGATTCACTGAAGTCAAGTCAATTTTGAAGCTATTTGAATTTCATGACAAGAATCAAACAATATTAATTCATTTGTATGGTGACAAGTCAGGTTTGAGCACACCACTTTTAATGAAGGAGGATGTCATGCCTCAGTCTGACAAGAAGACCTGAATCAACAAGTCGAAAGCTCAGCAATAAATATTAAACGTGGTGTAGCCAAAAGTCACACCTTACTAATCAAACAATATTTACATTTCGCCGTCGTTCCAACCATTATCTAAAACAGTTAGAGAATAAACATTCGCGATTTACGAGGTTTAGCTTCCATTACATTAGATAGGAAGCCATGTACCAGGAAAACCTTAGACAACTGATTCATTTTAGCATCTTAAAAGATCAGACACAGATAGTCTCTGTCACCTCCCAACAAGATGGCCCCACGAGCTACTTCCGGCTTCATTTTCTGAACAATAGTTGCTCGATCCGATCAGTGTTCCTATAAACCACAAGTGTACATTCTCTAACCCTTACATAGTGGACGAATAACATAAAATATTATTTACAATAAAATACTCTGACTATGTTACATATTTATTTCAAATTAAAAGGTTCTGTCCATAACCACATGCCAAAAATATAATTTCCCTACCCCTATTCAACACCAAAGGCCAGATCATGCAAAAGCCGAGGAGAATAAACTTAATCTGTTGTCTGTTGTTTTTTCATGAGAAAAAAACATCCGAAAAATATTACGAAATTTATCTTTTTCCTACTAGTTCCAGTCTCTTTCTTGTCACGGCTACATCACCTGACTATGTCGAATGATTGTTGAAATGTTGTCATCTTCGTATTGATAATTCATCCCAGTCGATTCCTTTAAAATACGCATGAGATTTGATCTCTTCCACTCCGTTCATTCCACTACCTACAATGGTAAGGGCGCTTTTTAAAAAACTGAGCAGGTTGAAATTCAAAGAGATATTAGAAATATATCCTTCCGTCCGCCCGTCTGGTCGGTCGATGGTAGGTCCGTCGGTCGGTCGGTCCGTCCCTGTCAGCCAACCCGTCCGCCAGCCAGCCCGTCCGTCCGCCAGTCAGTCAGTCAGCCCGTCCGCCAGTCAGCCCGTCCGTCCGTCCGTCCGCCCGCCCGTCCGTCCCTCAGTCAGCCCGCCCGTCCGTCCGTCAGTCAGTCAGTCCGTCCGCCAGCCTGCCAGAGATCCAGCCAGCCCGTCCGTCCGTCCGTCAGCCAGCCCGTCCGTCAGTCAGTCCGCCCGCCCGTTCGTCCGTCAGCCAGCCCGTCCCTCCCTCCTCCTCATGCGACATATTTACCTAGCCTCTCGCCAGAGTTATGACAAATAAGCTAGGGAAAAAAAGAAAACGAACTATAGTATCCATAATTCATACTTCATCATCATTTTGAAACTTAAAAAACGCCATAAAGATCCATTTTACAAAACACGATACAGGAAAACCGATCACGATAGTAAATATTCACTAAAAACAGTGATATCAGACATACTCCTTTTAAAAGAGAAAGAGCTTCAGGTGAAATATTATCCGAGGGAAAGTTGATCGATGAATGTGAATGAATACCCCAAGGATGAGAGGAAGACAAAGACTAAAAAGAAATAAGGGTAAGAAAATATAGGTAAATAAACAAGAAGCAACACTAAACTTTACGTCATATAAAGAATAAAACAAAATAAATGGTTGTCTGATTAGTAAAGTTGTAAATAGGATACAGTATCCCTGATTTACAGAAACTCTTCCAAGTTAGAAAAAAAAGTAGTCAAGTACCATTTCGAAATATGGTAACTGATGCATAGCTAACCATGTAACCTTCGCTCTCCATCTGAGTCTCGGTGGCTCAATGGTTAGAACGTCTCACCGGCAATCAGAAGGTTACAGGTTCGATTCCTGCCCGGAGCTCAAAAACCTTTTCTGAGGATTTGAGCTTGACGATCGTCTATAGATATAGTTTTTTAGATACCGTAGAATCTCGAAAGTAACCGGGGCGGTAACCTTCGAGGGGGCGGTTACTTTAAGAAGGGCGGCAACTTTAAAATTTACTTTTTACTTTCGATTTTTCATAGTAATTGTTAAAAAAAGGCGGCTACTTTCGAAGGGGCGGTTACTATCGGAGGGCGGTTACTTTCGAGATTCTACGGTATCTTTCCACATATACTCGTCTGCCAGTTTTGGGGAGAGACTAGCAACATGCTGAAGTGGTGTTATGTATACCTACAATCCCAAATACAATACTCCTATGTAACTATAGCCAGATAATAAATCCTAAACAATACCTTTCCTATAATCAATTCATAGCTGAGCACTCCAAGGCTCCACCAGTCAGCAGCAACCGTTATTTTCTCACCACGGGAAATTTCTATATACAACAATTTAAACTAAATTAAATACTCTAAAAGGTTGGTGTACTGCCGAAATAGTGTGTAGGAGGTCTAACGTTTCGAGCGAAGGACCTTCAAAAATCAACAAAAATGCAATCTGCATCGATGGCAGAAATTCTACTTACCGGGAGCACAGTA